>JAVTVY010049423.1:0-22360 GCA_036873755.1 Hanleya hanleyi
TGCGATCTGTAGCCTACTTCGTAGGAACAAATTAGGTCGTTTGGTTCGTGGACGCGGAAATTAGTTGATGAACGACGGTTGAATATTGAATGACTGTTTAACAGCCCTACGCGTCATATGGATCCATTATGGTACAATGTTGTCTGAAATGAAATCTACCTAACGTTCTCTCGCAGAGGAGAATACATCTCACAATGTTAGACATGAGCAGTGTGACTAACGTCACAGGACCTACGAAGTAGAGTAGGCATTAGGACTCGAACACGAACTGAACTCTTCGAAATCCCTACCCCCAGTTGAAAGATGGGCACCGCCTAAGTCAGAATCGCCAGTGATTTTCATAAAAATCACCAGAAATTTTCATCAAAAGTAGGTCAGCTCAGAACTTGTTCGTAACAGTCTCCTAATGCGCCTTCATTCCAAAAATAAATAACGATCGCCGATTTAATTTTACAATTTTTTAACTAAAGGAAACAGATTGAATAATAAAAAGTTCAGTAGATTTCAAGCTTTTACGTGTGAAAATACATTTACATCTCTTTAATGGTTTTCAGTGCCCTTGTCCAGGACCGAAACAACTTTTTGAATCGCATTATTTTCCCAACAATACAACAAATTTTTATATATAGTACTATAGTAGAAAGGTAGCATTAATATAGCTTACAGTAATTCAACTCAAGACCAACACAAGATAATAATGATTCTATGTCATTCTCCTGAGTATAACTGGTACAAAGACGAATAAATAGCGTCTCTACATCACGTTGTTATCTAGATATATGAGACAACACATTTTGGGTATCGGCAATCTGATGAATGTACTATTCCGGTTTTCTTGTTTCACATTATATTCTATGACGGTTGATCGGTGATTTTCTTCATTGATAAACATTAAACCACCTCAGATTCGTTGTGTGAATCGGAATTACATTGCTGTGACACACCAACACACTGCGTGGCAGTGATTCTGTATCCGCTAATCAAGGAATCAAAATGGATCAAGATTTGAAATGACAAGAACAATTTAGACATATTTTGTTTACACATGTAATTTTTTGTTTAAATTATATCCCAGTGTGATATATAGTCAATATTGAAGAGGTACAAAAAAAACCCTCAAAGTAAGTGCTCATATTTTCCCATCATGATCAAAGTTACTTTATCTAGTTAAATTCTACCCAAAGAAAATAAATTAAGACCCTTTAAACATGCCGTCAATGCCAGATGTTGAGTTTTATACAGCTGTAGATCAGGGCTCTGGGTGCATATATCATGTTTCCATACACTTGATGCACACAACAGCGGCAAAAACAAAGCCTCCTTGAACAACCTATCTTTATACAGGAAATTCTTAACTCAGAAAATACAATTCTCTCTCAAAAGAAAACAATTTACGCCAGGAAGGCCTTTTTTATTAAGCTAATTTTGTTAGGTAGGGGCCTACTTAGATTCAATAATTGTCACGAAATTTCTTTGATTATATCTTAATTGCAACCATGTTTGTTCCTCACAAACCTGACATGCTTGAGATATGTACATGTATAACACACTTTCATTTGAGAGTCCAGACATTCCACCATTCATGTGAACAAATTGTACTCTACTTGGAATAATTAAATTCACACTACCCATTTCTACAGTATCAGTACTATGTTACTATCTGTAGCAGTTGAAACCCAGTAAAACTTAAACAATTAAAACCAGTAAAGAAATTTGTCTGTTGAATAACAGAAAATATGGTATGGAGATTTGAATGAGTAAACTACTAAACAACTTACATGATACCAACAAAATATCCCAACACAAGCTGATAAATTCCTTGGATGGCTTGCAGGATGGCTTTGTTTCACCCTCAGTAAACTTTTATCATTGTTGCTCACGGGCTAATCTGAAGGATGATACCACATCTTTCTTTGTTCTGCTGGGTTATTGCACCAGGCTGACTTAATTGGTTGATGTATGATATTTCACCACCAGTGGCAATTTGACCTAAATTTGAAGCCTGATTTGGTCTGTGATGAAATGTTTGGATGTGAAATAGGATACACGTTAAAGGCCACAGTTTACATATATCTATAACAATATACTGTATTGTGTGTATTAAGAATAGCAAGTTGGTAATAGCAGTGTAGATAAATGCACTAACAAATGATGGAAAATTAGCATTTCCTATTTCATTATCACATCACGTTTTGTACTGTGTTATATATACAGTGAAACATACAGCCAAGGGTTCCCAATGGGCATGACAGTGCACTCGCTGAGCTAACAATAAACAATAAAAAAATAATTATAAATCAGAATTCGGTCAGCTCAGAACTTGCTGGTAACAATGCCCTAATACACGTTCATGCCAAAAATCAAGGTTTTAATGTCAATGGTTCTCCTTATTTTGCCAACGAAAGGATTCGGATGGACTGACTGACTCACTCATTACCGGACAATTTGCGATCTGTAGCTTACTTCGTAGGAATACACACACACGATCAATATTCACATTAAAACAGGAAGTCCGTAAATACTATCTGAGTAAGTCAACAGCATTCGGCAATGCGACCAGTTTCATAGTTTAATCCTCGTGTGGGTGAGGATTCTGAAGGACTGAAAACAAAAAAGCTCCAGACAGAGAATGCGGCATTACCGTCGACTCACTTACTTCTTGCAGACGTTGTTCGAGTTATACACCCCCCAATTTGCTTCTAAAATTACGAGTTCCAGCTTCAAATAGTTAAAGAATGGTGAACTATGGCTACTAGCAGATTTTCAACCTTACCACAACAAAACACAACATGGGCGTCGCTAGGATTTTTCAAAGGGGGGTCGATTATCATAGCACTTTAGGCGAGGGTCCGGTCCCCTAGATCACCGGAGATGCGTTCTGAGCGTTTTCCCGGTATTAAATCTGAACATAATGTATGCAGATTTAGGGTTATATTATACAGCTCTGGGACCTTAGATGGCCTAAGATGCAGTCTGAGCGATTTCCAACAATTAAACTAACACGTCATTTGTCAAATATCAGTATTATATTTTATTCTCTTGTCATCTTGAAAACACAATAATACTGCTTTGGGCCGATATACCTCGTAGGCTAACCCAGTGGCGTCGGAACGTAATTGAAAGTGGGGGACCACTATCACAGCCGAACAGGCGGGGGTCCTGGGGCCGCCTAGGCCCCGGAAGCTCCGGGGTCCTAGATTGCCGGAGATGCGTTCTGAACGTTTTTCCGGAAATAAAACTGATCATACTGCATGCACATTTATGATTCTACTTTCACGATTTTTTTTCTCGCAATTATGAGCATGTATCGATATTGAAAACATCGCACCTCATGCCTGCATCCATTTGACGTTCTAGTTATATTTAAAACATACAAAACGATGACTTATAATTCTTGGGAGGGAAACCAATATGCCTACAGATACGATTCATTCACACAAAGATAAAACAAGGAAATCCTCACAGCCCAACAGGCCTTGGTCCACGAACCGTTTAGGCCCTGGAAGCTCCGAAGTTCCAGATCTCCAGACACGCGTTCTAAGCGTTTTCCCAGAAATAAAATCAAACGTAATGTATGCAGATTTATGGATGGACTGTGATAGTGTGGAGAGTGAAGAGAGAGTGGTGATGACGGAGGAGAAATTGGTTGAAGCTGGGGGGAAGGAGGTGGTGGAAAACGTGGTGGAATGGTGTATGTGTAACGGGAGGCACTTGTACCAGTGCTTATACTAGCTTACGGCTAGAGGGAATTTCCCTTTAGCTCAGTCGGTAGAGCGCTGGTGTGGCAAGTAAGAGGACCCCGGATCGAATCCCGATAGCGCCTAAAAATCTTCATCCTTTACATTGGTGCCGTGACCACTGGTTCATGGAGCGTGGGGCTCTGGACCAGAGAACCTGGGTTGATGTCGGAAGGGGAGAGGATTTAGGCGGGGAGGAGTGTAACGGGAGGCACTTGTACCAGTGCTTATACTAGCTTACGGCTAGAGGGAATTTCCCTTTAGCTCAGTCGGTAGAGCGCTGGTGTGGCAAGTAAGAGGACCCCGGATCGAATCCCGATAGCGCCTAAAAATCTTCATCCTTTACATATGGACGGGGTGACGGATTACATGGTGAAGGAAGGGAAGGAGGGAATAGCGGTAATTAAGTGTGAGGAGAGAGTAGTGGGCGGATTGATATGTGAGGCGGAGGAGGCTGTGAGAAAGTCCAAAGTCAAGATACCTGGTCAGAAATATACAGACGACGAAGTAACTGATATCTTGAGCTCTCTCACACCGGAAAAATTAGTACGGAAATCTCCGGAAAAACCATTCAACCGATATGGGGCGGAAATTGCCGAGAGAAAGAAGAAACGTGACGGACTTGGAGACAAAAGTGTTCGATCAAAAAAAAGTTGAGAATTGGATGTGAAAAGTAAAGCTGAAAAACAAAAAAAAGTTACAAAATTTCAAGATCTGGCGCGCATAATTCTGATGAATTGAAAGCGCCATCCAAATTAAAAAAGAAGAAGAAGAAGCAGATTTATGGTTCTATATTTTCACGTATGTTTCGCATTTATAAGCACTCGTCGAAATTGAAAAAAATCATACTTCATGCCTGAATCCATTTGACTTTTTAGTTATATTTATCACATAAAAAAAACACATAAAAAAACGATGACCTTTACATCATGAAACATTAGAACCAATATGATAGCGATTCATTTACACAAAGCTAAAATGAGCGATCCTCACAGCTTGACAGGCGAGGGTCCAGGGGCCGCCTAGGCCCCGGAAGCTCCGGGGTCTCACGTTGCCGGAGATGCGTTTTACCCGTTTTCCCGGAAACAAATCTGAACACAATGTATATAGATTTATGGTTCTATTTTCACATTTGTTTCGCATAAACCCGCATCGATATTGAAGAATATGCCGGACTCCATTTGACTTCCTGGTTTGATACAAACAAAACGGGCTTATAACACACCACTACACGTCCTGGCACTCTATCTGTAATTTTTATGTGGGGACATGGTCAGTTAGGGATGCTGAAAAGTGGGTGGCCAAAAGATATTCGGGCCCCCCTAAATCAAAAGTGGGGGGGGGGCCCCTCCGCTTCCGACGCCACTGTAACCATGTTAAAATGATTAAAACTAAACATCATCATATCACTTTCCGATCCATATGTCATTTCATGACTGTGAACATTAAACTTTTGCTGAAAATATCACAATAATATTGTGTAGAATATCAAACTGTGTATCATGGACTATATCTCGTGGCCATGCTGAAATACTGACTAGAAAAATGAAACTAATATCACTCATTAAAACGTGGCCATGGTAAAATACTGACTAGAAAAAAAATTAAACTGATATATTTTCCGGAAATGAAATATCACGAATGTAGTATAGCCTTCACCAAAATTATACATATAGAGCTTTCAGTTTATTGCCCGTTTTGCACTTCGCCAACGGTAGCCCGAGGCTGCCGATGCTTCATTATCAATACCACACGCATCGAGCAGAAGGAAAAAAAACACGCGAGTTAGTGTTAATGATTAATTGAACAGTAAATTCGCCTGCTTTATCCGTCGAGGGTTCCCCGGCTGTATCCGTCGAGGGTGGAGTCTCATGAACAGAGCTACAGCTCTTTCATAATCCACTTTATGACCATAAAACGGAAAGTCGTGGTAAACCCATTGTTGAGCGAACTGACGCGTCACTACTGGAACGGAACATGCTTACGAGCCTGGAGACGGACATTTTTTATTCCTTTCTTTTCCCTTTTGCATTTTTTTTTGTTTTCTCAGTTTTTTTATTGTTTTTTTTTTATTTCTCTTCTGTTTTTTTTTTTTGGCGCGTCCAAGGGGGTGTCGTTCGCACCTGACGACCCCCCCCCCCCCTAATGACGCCCCTGCACAACCACACCAGGGGAACAGGATTCGCTTGCAGTTTCAACCACGAACATTGTGATGTCCTCCATCTTTGCGATTCTAGCCATACTCATTGTTAGTGGAAATGTGTTCATTATTCTGTGCATAAGGAAGAACAACCAATTTTCGTCTAATTTCAAGATTTACACGACTTCTTTGGCAATCGCCGACATTAGTGTGGGTCTATTTTCCATGCCCGTTAATGTTATCGAGATGGTATTCCACAAATGGCCGTTTGGGCTCCCGCTATGTGTCAGTTGGCTCTTGGTAGACTGGAGTTTGGTGCACGTGTCAGCCCTTCTAATTGATGCCATCGCCTATGACCGGTACAAGTGTGTCTCGTCTCCCATTCAATACAGAACACAGTTCACCAAACGCTGCACATTAATAATATCGACCGCCATGTGGATCTCAGGCTTTGTGATCTGGGGGACTTTTATTTTGGGGATTTTCTTCAGTGATAAATCGCTCTTTATTACGCCAGACGGGGTGTGTTCAGTTCGCCTTACGAACATCACACCCATACTATCCATTGTGGTTGAGTGGGTACCCGCCATATTTATAATTGCCGCTTATGTTTCTCTCATTCTCTCACTGAAGAAAAGAATGCAAGGTCAGTGTTCGGAGAAGGAAACAAGAATCTATGTTCAAAGTGCAAATCACAAGGACGAAACTGAAGAGAGAAACTCCAGAATGGAAGGCAATTTCATATTTCCCATAGACGACGCAACTGAGACACAGCCAGTACATGCAAGACCGTCAAGTGGAAGATGTGAACTATTTCTGAGAGATATTAACGTCAAGCTATCCCAGACAGTTCCTGAACGTATCAAACCTCCAGCTGCTGCACCATCCTCAGAAATGTCTCAGATAAGATCCCAGAACAATCAATGTTCCAGAACCGCGATCGTGATCATCTCTATGTTTCTAAGTTGTTGGGTGCCGTATGATATAATCTGGCCACTGTATGCACGTGATTACATTCCATTCCCTGTTTACGTGATTTCATATATCTTCATTTACGCCAACTCCGCAATTAACCCGTTAATTTATATTTTGACAAACTCAGCTATTCGATCCAGAATGGCTCGTTTCTTTCAAAGACTCAGCGACCGAGTACCCTGACGTCCAGCTTGCGGCAAATTTGCGGTTGGTGACATTTGTTTTATGATTGAAATTTTTCTTGTGATTTGGTGCATCATGCATATATACATTATATCAACGCGATCGTATTCATCACGTAGCAATACCTTTCATTTCAAATATCAGTAGATCCTAATTGATAAGAATTAACGTCGCTCAATAAATAAAGTAAATAATAACGTAATGAAACATAGGCGTCCAACTTCATCAAGTTAAAGGAATAATAAATTCTACTCTAATTATATAGAAGCATTATTACGTTTTTTATGTCCCGTATGTTGACATTATCCATACAGTTATTTAAGTTTACTGTTGCCGGTCCCAGTTACTTTTTGCGCACGCATCACAATTTTGCTTAACCCTATCTGGCCTCCCCCCCCCCATACCAAACTTTCTGCTCTATCTCCGGAACAACAAAAAACGGAGAGTTGAAACTCCTTGACTTCATAGCTTATCGTATTGGGGTCATTTTGAGCCTATTTGCATAACCCCCCGAGCAGAGGATCATGGGTAAATTCAAAATGGCGGCCACGTGGGGTACCAGAAAAGTGATGTTTTTGTCATATTTCTTCAAAATTTCTGCTTTTCCGCGATGAAAAGTGGGCAAAATTAATATTTACTAATTTATCATGCAATTTTTGCGGAGAAATTGCATAAATAAAAATTTGGAAAATCCGACCGAAAAATCGACCAAAAAATGTCGTTTTTGAAAATGACGTCACTGTGACGTCATCAAGGCGGCCATCTTGGATTTTTTCACATTTTCTGGTAGAGCTTGACCCAAGGGTATAGTGTGGTAAGTTTTAGCCCCCTAGCTCAAGGGGTAAGAAAAATAATTAGGGGGGGGCCATTACAGCCACCCCCCCCCCCGCCCCCCTCTCCAGGCCAGGACAGGTCCCAAAAAGCCCAGGCCAGATAGGGTTAATTAAGCTATACAATGAATCTTTTCCATGCATGCAAACTATACATGGCATCGTTTCGGATATTATGGTCTTCGAAAAGACGCGCTAATAACTTTTACAGTTTTCTTCAGACAAACTTGATTTTTTATTAATAATAAAATTCACTATTTGAATAAACAAGCGCTGGATGAGCGCAAACACCTCCGTCGAGGCAATAGGGTCCGTCGAGGTAATAGGGTATGGGAATACAGCACTGAATAACGTAGGGCCGGATGCCAAGCTCAAGTTTGCATTTGTTGGACGTTAACTTCACTAATCCAATTAATCTGGGATTGAAGGTTCCCCACTAGTGCAGCCAGGGATGTGGAAGTCACATTCCCCGCAAATAAGTTTTGTCTGATTTCACGCGCTTGGCATGAAATGGAGTATATGGGTGGACAACCTGGAATACTGCTTGTGACACTAGATCCCCCCCAAATCAACAAGTTAGCAGCAGAAATGAGACCCTGTGTGCCTTGTATCAACTTGATTGTGATTTTGTGCTATAGGCCCTACACATCAACACTTCATATTTAGTATGTGTATGTATAGCATCTCCATTGACAGAATTCTCTACAAAACACACCTGTTTGTACCGACACTCCGTTCTGATCTGTCTCATCATCATGTGATGAGGATTCAATGCGTTCGGTATAGTTTTGTATACTGGTGTTACAGGTCACCTTCACCATACTGTAACAATGACCATGTACTTGTACATGCATCACATTCATATTAAATGGTGATGGCTGATGAGAATATTGCCCATATGGAACAATTGGCTGGATTCCAGCAAATAAAAAGTTCATCATGTTAATTATTAACAATTAATAATATACTATCAAATAATTATGTTTATTCCTTGTCAACATCAATGTATTACAGACAATATTATGACTGAATAATGATAACAGATATTCAAGGGTATATATGTCTACACTAAACTGAAGGAGACCCATGCTGCTTATTATATTATGTTATAAAACTCCACTTGCTAATCCCCATTACATTGCTTATTGTGAAAATAAATGCAGTTATGAAAATAAATTTAGTATGATTACACATTGCCCTCAAATTAGAAATATCTTCAGCAGCTAAAGTTAAGCCAATCATAACAATACATAACACCATGATATTGTTGTAATATCACCCATCACTGATTGCAATCTGTTAAAATAGAAAGGTACACATACTTGAAAACATGTTCTTGTATGTATTGATCTTTGGTTAAGAATTGATGTAATTAATGCATGAGATATACCTATTCTTTGTGTTATTCTGTATGCTGTTCATTCTGTATGTATTTAATACATGCACATATACAGGAAATAGAATTAAAATTTGAATAAAATAATCAAGATATGTTCGTTTTTTACCTCTACTCAGGAAATGAAGTCTTTGTTTCTGCTCAAAGATCCTAAACAAAGTGTTACTGAGAAGAGCATGAAGGGGCTGTATTATTTGATAATACATAGGCCTACACTGAATCGTAGATCCCAATATTAACATTATTTCAGTAGCTAAATCATCTTAGACACATTCAAGTCAAGGGTGATAATGTTGATGGAAATTTTGCAAAAAAGTACCATATAGATCTACGCTGGTGCAGACCAGAAACCTACAACTTTTTGCCAAGACTTGGATAATCTTATCCATTCAAATATTCCAAGCTGGAGCTGCTATCACTCAAAACTGACCGGCAGATATTTTATGAACTTTGATGATATTTGTGGAGCATGTTGCAGGAATTCAACTTCCATGGATCTGATATCATCCCATTTTACATGATACTGTTGCCATAGCACCAGTAAGCTAGGCATGTTCATGTATGTGTGGAAGATCCGGGAGCTATTGGGAGCTGCAGGTTTGTAAAATTAGATCCAATTATTCTGATTGAAGGAATGACGTCCGGCTTGCATGGTTGTTTTAATTTAAAACTCGGCATCCTTGGAAATGTCTGACCGATTGACACATGTATCACCCTGCAGGTGGTCATTACAGGCGTAATGTTTATTTCCTGTGGAATCGGCTGATATCCAATGGGGGGGTGATGATGGTTTACACAATACTATGTGGCCAATCACCGGTTCTGATTTTCACCACCTCTGTCATTCCACACCTTTCTGACCCAGCTAAACCAATCAATAGTCTGTATTTGGTACTTCCAGTTCATCCAGTACATGCATTGTGTAACAGTCCTGTTAGTAGTATACAAAGACCTTATTGACGCTCTTTTGGACGTGTGCGCAGGTGTTTTTGCGCAGGTATTACGTCACTTCCGGTCTGCGTGAATCGGGCGTGACCTGGGTATGTCTGACTGTATGGACTGATAGAAATGCATGTACTGACTTGTAATTTGCAAAACTTGTCACAAATATATTGTTAACAAAATGGATTTCTCTCCTATTCCTCAAGAAACTAAAAGACTTATCAACATTAGAAAACAAACATATTAATTTCATGCCTTGTTGCTTTCATGAAAATACCTGCACTTTACAGAGGGCGTAAAATGCAAATCACGGCACTGTAGTAAATGCACATGCATGTTTGCCCTGATAGAACAGGTCATGTTCATCGAATTTACTTCCTGTTCAGCTCAAAAGAAAAATCTCAATACAGAAGTTATGTTGTATTCTAGCATATTCGTCTACGAGCAGTATTGACAGCGCTGTATTACTTTAAGTACACTCAAACACATCCAGATACAGATATTCATATATCATATACAGATATTCAAATAAACAGTAACTGAGAAAAAGGAATGTACGTCTCTAAACTATATGATGCCTGAATATCTTGTATCAGGAACACACGACTTGTGATACGCTATCCAACCATTAGTACGCAACACTCCTACCTCGACCAATCAGCACCCAGTATTTTTGCCGCCTATTTCGCGAAGACGACAATTTCGAGAATCGATTTCATTGAGGAAATCGACTCTCACGTGACAGTGGCTGACCCGCCCATAGGACTAAGCCCCGCCCTGTCTAGACAGTACATGATCATAGCAATTGTCAAGAATAAACAAAGTATTTAGACCAATAAATTTAATACAGAAGTTTCATTTTCAAATCTTTACAGCTGTACAAAAACAGACAAGTTATGAAAAATCATTTACCACAACTCAATGGCCATTTTTCTACCGTCACGGTGAATCATTAGCTTTTTTATGCTCGATGGAATAATCCTGCATCCATTTGACTTTCTACTTATATTTAAAACATACAAAACGATGACTTTTAGTTCATGGAAGGGAAACCAATACGCCTACCGATATGATTCATTCACACAAAGATAAAACAAGGAAATCCTCACAGCCCAACAGGTGAGGGTCCAGGAGCCGCCTAGGCCCCGGAAGCTCCGAAGTCCCAGATCTCCGGAGATGCATTCTAAGCATTTTCTTGGAAATAAATTCGAACATAATGTATGCAGATTTATGGTTCTATTTTCGTGGAATCCCAGGGTTTTTTAAGGTTTCAATGAAGGGTGGGCCCTCCCCGTAGATCCGCACTACGCGGCAATAATGGGTCATATCAGAAGCAAATGAACAAGAAATATTCATCCTTGCATTAGACTAGCTAGACGATACTGTACTGTGCAAAACGTTTGTCTCTACAATTAAATCTTGGTAGAACGGAAATGGCTACAGAAAAAGGTGATGTTCCAGATTGAAGTAGCATTACTCCATGACCATACTTACACAAGGCAACATGCTGAGTGTACGCCCTTCATTTGTCGCTTCATTGGGGTGGGAGGAGGGGGCGGGGTCTGGAACACTTTGACCCCCCAGATCCGCCCTTGATATATTAATCTAGTAGTGAAATGACCGATAAAGCGTTATATCTGATTACAAGCGTCTGGTCCGTCAATCATAATTCAGCCGTCGTCCATTAAAGAATATCCGCGGCCATAATCCAAAGACGTAGGCCTTTTTCCATATTCCATTTAACAGTATTAGCACCAACTCGTCGCCGTGTGACCCATATAACAATATTAGCACCAAATTCAAAAAGACAATCATAGTATACATAAACATAGGCTAGTTTCCTGCAAGAGGGAAGCGGTCAACAGTTTTCAATGATGCCGGCCAGATATCATGATGTTCCAAAAATATCAAATTCGTATCTCTGATCAGTATTCTTAATCCATAATATTCGTTGTAAACTCGTCATCTAGAGAATGATGTATCTCAGTCACGCTTTGATTGTTCATATGAGCACCATGAGGATTTTGAATTTCGTACGGCCCCATGCCGTGAACAAGCGTCGTACGGCCCCATGCCGTGAACAAGCAACTGAGCAAGAATATTCATCTTTACATTAGACTAGCTAGACGACACTGTTCAAAATGCAAAACGGTTGCGTCTAACAATTAACTCTTGGTAGAACGGAAATGGCTGCAGAAAAAACTGATGTTGCAGATGAAAGTAGCATTACTTCATGACCTTACTTGCACAAGGCAACATGTTGAGTGTACGTCTTTTATTTGCAACTTCATTTTATCAAGCGAATTTCTACGTAGAAATTGGCTGGATAAAATGAAGATGTTTATTTGTCGCTTCAAAAAAGCTGCCAAAGGTGGACTTGAATGTATCTGCACCTTGTGCCATCGGTTTATATATAGGCTATCTGTTTGTGTGACAATATCTAATAACTCCCCAGGTCAGTCCAGATCAAAAACATGAAAATTGCAAAACTTGTCATCAATATATTGTTAACAAAATGGATTTCTCTCTATTCCTCAAGAAACTAAAAGACTTATCAACATTAGAAAACATATTGATTTCATGCCTTATTGCTTTCATGAAAATACCTGCACTTTACTGGGGGCGTCAAAATGCAAATCACGGCACTGTAGTGAATGCACATGCATGTTTGCCCTGTAGAACAGATCATGTTTATCCAATTTACTTCCTGTTAAGCTCAGAAGAAAATCTCAATACAGGAGTTATGTTGTATTCTAGCATATTCATCCACGAGCAGTATTGACAGCGCTGTATTACTTTAAGTACACTCAAACACACCCAGATAGACATATTCATATCATATACAGATATTCAGAAAAACAGTAACTGAGATAAAGGAATGTACGTCTCTAAACTATGATGTCTGAATATCTTGTATCAGGAACATACGAATTGTGATACGCTATCCAACCAGAGATCTGAAATGCCGGAGACAGATTTGAATATAAGCCATCACAGTAGAACCAGAGGAAAATCATTCTGACAGTTATCATGGCGGAGATGAAAATTCTAAGAATGAATGTCTTGAGATGTCTGCTTTTTTATATTTGGATAAAACCTAAATTACAAGCGTCTAGTCCGTCATTCATAATCCAGCTGTCGTCCATTAGAGAATATTCGCGTCCATAATCCAAAGACCTATTCCATATTTCATATAACAGTATTAGCAGTGTTAGCACCAAATTCAAATAGACAATCATTGTATACATAAACATAGGCTTGTTTCCTGCAAGAGAGAAGCGGTCAACAGTTTTCAATGATGCCGGCAAGACATCATGATGTTCCAAAAATATCAAATCCGTATCGCTGATCAGTATTCTTAATCCATAATATACGTTGTAAAGTCGTCATCTAAAGAATGATGTATCTCAGTCACGCTTTGATTGTGACTGTTCATATGAGTACCTTGAGGATCTTGAAGTACATGGGTTCATACGGCCCCTAGCCCCGGGTTAAGCGCAATTAGTACGTCTATTCTTAATATTGCTGAGGAAATATAGTCATTTTGGATATGATGAATTAAGGCCCAAAAAATTACTGTCTGTTTCACATTACGAGAGCACGGGATTTTCGGCAATGTAGCGGTTATTTTCAATGCATAATGACGTTGGGCTTGCAATGTTGCAACATTGTGACTGGGAGCTATGAAATAACATGCGAGGTATTGGAGATTTTCTTTGATTCTGAATCGATTTTCTTGAAATTTCAGAATAAAAATGCACAAATTACATATAGATACTGTGAAGAATTTCAATGCTCTGAGAACTGGCTCCGGTACATTGACGAAAATCCCGTGCCCTCGTAATGTGAAACAGACAGTAACACTGAAACAACTATTTCAGCATATAGTTATGTTTTACTATCCAGAATCTCGTAAAGGGACTTTCATGGTTAGCTGTCAATGCGACAGTTCCACTATGTGCTTTACACAAAGACGTTCATTGTAATGAAGAAAAGCAGAGCTCTGTTGAAAAAAATATTTGTTGCGATGGAATACACATTCGAAATGTTATGTCATTCTGAGAAAAAAAAATGCTAATGATTAAAGCCCACGCTCGAGTAAGAACCTTAATAACGTCTGTAAAGCCGTGAACTATTATATCAATAACGACCCATTATATAATTATCGTGTTGGGGATTCGCTGTTTACTGATATCTTCACAATATAAACAAAGCTGAAAATCGAAATAGCACTTCTTTGAAACACATAAACGATCAATATTCACATTAAAACAGGAAACCCGTAAATAATACGACCAGTTTCATAGTTTAATCCTCGTGTGGGTGAGGATTCTGAAGGACTGAAATCAAAAAAGCTTCAGACAGAGAATGCGGCATTACCGTCGACTCACTTACTTTTTGCAGACGTTGTTCGAGTTATACACCCCTCAAGTTGCTTCTAAAATTACGAGTTCCAGCTGCAAATAGTTAAAGAATGGTGAATTATGGATACTAGCAGATTATCAACCTTACTACAACAAAACACAACCACACCAGGGGAACAACAAGATGCGCTTGCAGTTTCAACCACGAACATTGTGATGTCCTCCATCTTTGCGATTCTAGCCATACTCATTGTTAGTGGAAATGTGTTCATTATTCTGTGCATAAGGAAGAACAACCAATTTTCGTCTAATTTCAAGATTTACACGACTTCTTTGGCAATCGCCGACATTAGTGTGGGTCTGATTTCCATGCCCGTTAATGTTATCGAGATGGTATTCCACAAATGGCCGTTTGGGCTTCCGTTATGTGTCACTTGGCTCTTGGTAGACTGGAGTTTGGTGTACGTGTCAGCCCTTCTAATTGACGCCATCGCCTATGACCGATACAAGTGTGTCTCGTCTCCCATTCAATACAGAACACAGTTTACCAAACGCCGGACATTAATAATATCGACCGCCATATGGATCTTAGGCTTTGTGATCTCGGCGACTTTTATTTTGGGGATTTTCTTTAGTGATAAATCGCTCTTTATTACCCCAGACGGGGTGTGTTCATATCGTCTTACGAACATCACAACCATACTAGCCATTGTGCTTGAGTCGGTACCTGCCATATTTCTAATTGCCACTTACGTTTCTCTCATTCTCTCACTGAAGAAAAGAATGCAAGGTCAGTGTTCGGAGAAGGAAACAAGAATCTCTGCTCAAAGTGCAAATCACAAGGACGAAACTGAAGAGAGAAACTCCAGAATGGAAGGCAATTTCATATTTCCCGGAGACGACGCAACTGAGACACAACCAGTACATGCAAGACCGTCAAGCGGAAGATGTGAACTATTTCTGAGAGATATTAACGTCAAGCTATCCCAGACAGTTCCTGAACGTATCAAACCTTCAGCTGCTGCACCATCCTCAGAAATGTCTCAGATAAGATCCCAGAACAATCAATGTTCCAGAACCGCGATCGTGATCATCTCTATGTTTCTAATTTGTTGGGTGCCGTATGATATAATCTGGCCACTGTATGAACGTGGATACATTCCATTCCCTGTTTACGTGATTTCATATATCTTTATTTACGCCAACTCCGCAATTAACCCGTTAATTTATATTTTGACAAACTCAGCTATTCGATCCAGAATGGCTCGTTTCTTTCAAAGACTCAGAGACCAAGTACCCTGACGTCCAGCTTGCGGCAAATTTGCGGTTGGTGACAGTTGTTTTATAATTGAAATTTTTCTTGTGATTTGGTGCATCATGCATATATACATTATATCAACGTGATTGTAATAATCACGTGGCAATATCCTTTATATCAAATATCAGTAGATCCTAACTGAACAAAATTAACTTCGTTCAATAAATAAAGTAAATAATAACGTAATGAAATATATGCGTCCAACTTCATCAAGTTAAAGGAAAAATAAATTCTACTCTAATTATATAGAAGCATTATTACGTTTTTTATGTAACGTATGTTGACACTATCCATACAGTTAATTAAGGTTACTGTTGCCGGTCTCAGTTACTTTTGCGCACGAATCACAATTTTGCTTAACTAAGCTATACAATGAATCTTTTCCATGCATACAAACTATACATTTTCTAAAAGCTTTTTATTCAGGGAATTTATTTTTTTCGATAAATTTCTGTTTTGTTGTCCCAAGTGATTTATATCACGATATATGACATCGTTTCGGATATTATGGTCTTCGAAAAGACGTGCTAATAACTTTTACAGTTTTCATCAGACAAACTTGATTTTTTTTTAATAATAAAATTCCCTATTTGAATAAACAATCGCTGGATGAGCGCAAAGACCTCCGTCGAGGCAATAGGGTCCGTCGAGGTAACAGGGTAGGAGAATACAGCACTGAAACGTAGGTCCGGATGCCAAGCTCAATTTTGCATTTGTTGGACGTTAACTTCACTGATCTGGGATCTGGGATTGAAGGTTCCTCACTATAGCATGTCCACCCAGGGATGTGGAAGTCAGTCTCCAAAAATAATTTTTGTCTGATTTCACGTGCTTAGCATGGAATAGAGTATGGGTGGACAACCTGGAATACTGCTTGTGACACTAGACCCCCCCCCCCCCCCCGATCAACAAGTTAGCAGCAGAAATGAGACCCTGTGTGCCTTGTACCAACTTGATTGTGATTTTGTGCTATAGGCCCTACACATCAACACTTCATATTTTGTATGTGTATGTATAGCATCTTCATTGACAGAATCCTCTACAAAACACACCTGTTTGTACCGACACTCCGTTCTGATCTGTCTCATCATCATGTGATGAGGATTCAATGCGTTCGGTATAATTTTGTATACTGGTGTTACAGGTCACCTTCACCATACTGTATTAATGACCATGGACTTTTACATGTATCACATTATCACATTCATATTGAATGGTGATTGCTGATGAGAATATTGCCCATATGGAACAATTGGCTGAATTCCAGCAAATAAAAAGTTCATCATGTTAATTATAAACAATTAATAATACTATCAAATAATTATGTTTATTCCTTGTCAACATCAATGTATTACAGACAATATTATGACTGAATCATGATAACAGATATTCAAGGGTATATATGTCTACACTAAACTGAAGGAGACCCATGATGCTTGTTATATTATGTTATAAAACTCCACTTGCTAATCTCCATTACGTTGCTTATTTTGAAAATAAATGAAGTTAAGAAAATAAAATTAGTATGATTACACATTGCCCTCAAATTAGACATATCTTCAACGCTAATGTTAAGCCAATCATAACAATACATAACACCATGATATTGTTGTAATATCACCCATCACTGATTGTAATCTGTTAAAATAGAAAGGTACACATACATGAAAACATGTTCTTGTATGTATTGATCTTTGGTTAAGAATTAATGTAATTAATGCATGAGATACATATACCTATTATTTGTGTTATTCTGTATGCAGTTCATTCTGTGTGTATTTTATACATGTACATATACCAGGAGTGGAATTAAAATTTGAATAAAATAATCAAGATATGTTCGTTTTTTACCTCTACTCAGGAAATGAAGTCTTTGTTTCTGCTCAAAGATCCTAAACAAAGTGTTACTGAGAGGAGCATGAAGGGGCTGTATTAATTGATAATACATAGGCCTACACTGAATCGTAGATCCCAATATTAACTCTATTTCAGTAACTAAATCATCTTAGACACATTCAAGTCAAGGGTGATAATGTTGATGAAAATTACCAGTATAGTACCATATAGATATTACACTGGTGCAGATTAGAATCATATAACTTTTTGCCAAAATTCGGATAATCTTATCCATTCAAATATTCCAAGCTGGAGCTGCTACCACTCAAAACTGGCCGGCAGATATCTTATGACCTTTGATGATATTTGTGGGGCATGTTGCAGGACTTCAACTTCCATGGATCTGATATTATCCCATTCTACATGATACTGTTGCCATAGCACCAATAAACTAGGTCTGTTCATTTATGTGTTTTACATCCAGGAGCTATTGGGAGCTGCAGGTTTTGTAAAATTAGATCCAATTATTCTGATTGAAGGAATGAAGTCCGGCATGCATGGTTGTTTTAATTTAAAACTCGACATCCTTGGAAATGTCTGACCGATTGACACATGTAAGTAGTAAATAACATCCCGCAAAGACTATATTTGGTTCAGTGCGCATGCGCGAGAAAGTTTCTGTCATGGGGAGGTGTGCGCAGGAGTTGTGCGCAAGAAAAAAAGCGGGCGGTCATGGGGCGGTGTGCGCAGGAGGGTTCTGCGCAAGTATGACGTCACTCCCGGTCCGCGGGAATCGGGCGTAACCTTGGGGGGCTGTATTCCTCCGTGGTGATGCGATCTGGCGGTGATGCGGTCTGCCTCCGCGGACAGAAAGTAGTCCCAAATACGTGGGTTTTCGTGAGAATGTTCGGCAATCTTCAGGGGCGAGAGGGGCCCCTAATGGACTGATTGGGTCGAGTGAGGTGTCAAAGTGAAGCACTCCTCCAGGGCCACTCAGTCATGGGTGGGTGCATGTAAAATGAAGACTTGTCCCGAAACTATAAAAAGCCGAACACGGACTTTACCTCTAAAATAGAGGAAAACTCCTATCAACCCTATCTCAAAGGGCTAGTATCGATCCCCCCGGGCTTATCGGGGCCTGGGTGCGGGGTGGGTGTATGTAAAAGTTTCTCCAGAAAAAAAATATAAAAAGCGGAACGCGGACTTTACCCCTACAATAGGGGAAAACTCCTATCAAACCTGTTTAGTGGGGACTAATATCGGTCTCCGGGCTTATATGGGCATGTGCATGGTTGGGTTCTTGTAAAAATTAGGGTACTCATCTTACATCCGGGTTTCACAGTGAGTTTTTTCCATGTAGGTTACTGCGCAGGTCACGTGGTTTGGTGGGTCTGCGCAAGTGTGTGACGTCACTTCCGGTATTCAGAATAACACCAAAAAAAATACCTCCGAACACAGAAGAGTTCTAATTTTTTCTTAGATCCTAGACGTATGGTCCGGATTTTCCATCCGGGTATTCCCCGGCCCGGCCCGGCCCTGCTCGGCCCGGTCCGGCCCGGCCCGGCCGCACGTCTGCGCGGGTTATCCGGAAGTGCGTGGGTGAATTTCGGATCGAAAGGTCAAAGGTCACATCCAGGTCAAAAGGTCCCCCTCCCGACAATGTTCGGCCCTCTCCGGGCCAATAGATAGCCTTTATCCGCCCTCCCGAAGCACCCATGGAATGCACAGGGTCCCTGACAATATCGCCAGTACTATGCCTATGTTAAATAACCAGCGGGGAATCCTCAGTTTTCCCAGAACCGTATTGATACGAAAAAATACATGAAACCATGGAACTTATAGTAATAAACTTAATCTATAGGTGTTGGACGAGTCTCCACTCGCCGTCTTCCTGGTCTTTACCCGCACCTCGAATCTCTATAGTTTTTTCACTTCACTTGTTGCTCTTGTAACTTGCAACTCCTCGTCAAAATTTTTGTGGTGGAATGCCCGCTCTGAACCTAGACCAAAACATGTACGTGGTCTGTGGGCTGATTTCATTGGCTCTCTATTTTACTGCAGTGCTCTTGTATTGTTTTCTGGACATTGATTGGTTACATTTGGCCCCATCCTAGGCCACTGATTGGCTACTTTCTCAACGGTGTTCAAGGCCAGTTTGACCGAATCCCCACACGTCTGTTATAGCCTTCATGCATTATGCTCATATAGAAAACACACAAGACAGGGTTTTTTTGGTGAGATCTGATTTTGTTTTTTATTCAACAATAACTAACAACAACAACGTGAGAACAACCACGTGACAACTGAAGCCCAGAACAGGGGGCTTGTACATTGAAATCGATAGAACTTAAGCCCAGAACAGGGGCTTGTACATTGAAATAGATAGAACTTAAGCCCAGAACAGGAGGCTTTTCGTGAAAGAACTTAAGCCCAGAACGGGGCTTGTACATTGAAATGATGGGCGGCCCAGTCATATATGAGTACATCTCGGTCCTCGGCCTTGGGGTACTCGTCAAACATCTGCACGATGGTAGGTACGGTTCTTCCCCGGCATCGATGGTACAGGTAAAACAAGCGATATTGTCCACACGCGCTACTGGTCAGGCTTTGCAACGTTTGACTGTTCCAACACCACGTCTCTGTGCCTTGATCCATGAAGTCCTCAAGCAGTTCAAGGCAGGCTTCTTCGAGCAACACGGCAGCGAGCACTGCAGGGGAATCCCCGGCCAGGCCGGTCACGTGATCCCAACAACTCGATGCAAATGGCGGCGCCGAAAACGTCCAGCAAGACTGAATAAATGTAGATTTGCTGTATAAAATTTGAGCTCGTTGGGAGAACTGATATCCCAATCGATTGTTGAAAGCACTTATCGTATATTGGGGATGAAAAGAACTACGGAAAGAACTATTTCGTACACATATGCGTGTATTGAAAACTGCGAGTACGAGATGGACTTCAGATAAGGGGCCATTCATAAATTACTATACCGCTACGTGGGATTTATTGCCACTTTCTTCACATCGATCTCCTGATGCAGATATGGAAACTCGAACAACGTCCGTATATTGGTCTATATTCAAAGTTATCTTAGGCTCTATCCCAAACTGTTCACCATGAAGTTTGATGTGCAACACAAGTTTTAAAATTAAATCTGCAAATACAGAAGTTACGGTTGGACTACTGTTACGTACCGCACCGTAGACTTGCATGGCAGCTACATTTTCATGATTTTGGAAAAATATTTTTTTTTTTCATCAATATTTGAGCTCTCGATGATTTAATTAAATCCCATAATGTTGACATATCTTGCAATAAATTATTTAAACACTGGTAGGGCCTATTTATTAGGTCTATGGCATATAAATAAAATACCACATGGGCCAATAATATCTAAATTCAAATTTCAAACTATGAAAAGTATATTATTTTTCAAAGGATTTTCGATAATAGCATTTCCTTTGAAAGCACCTATATATGTGCTATATACCGTTCTTGGTACAGGGAACCGGGGCTATGTGCTAATGGGGTTTGCCAGGTCGAACTGCACGCCTTGGCTGTACCAAGAAATAAATGTCGCATGCGCAGGTCGTTTTTCTGGACGTCACAAAGGCAACGTCATAATGTAATGACGCTATAATTGTTCGTTTTATGACGCCACGTCTTCTTTACCTGTTGGAGCACTAGCGCCGCCTAGCATGGCTGCATGGCTATCCCCATTAACAGTTGGGCTTTTTCGAAAACCTTTTTCTTTTTCATACCGACAATATATTGGCCTACATTTTGTGAAAATTTCAAAATAGAGCTTTTAAAGTTCTATACATGATTTTTGCATATAATTAAAATTCTATGAATGATTTTTCGCATTTACGTATAGCGAAATAGCTAGCAGAAAGTTTATAATTTTGTAACCCTGCAAACTTCTAGAATTCATAAAAGATAAAATGTGGAGGGCACAGATATATCCATTTTATTATGATTCTATCCATGTACTAATAATTAACATTTTGAGATTTGAATAAATTATGATGGCAAAATTAACCAGATCGCTTACAGAGTACTATACAAAATGCCCAGTTTTTAAAGGTTATACAAAATGGTCTCAAAATCTGCTACTTTTTTGTGCTAAATTGTTGTAGAGGTGATTATACTTGTTTTACATTTTTGTATGTTTTCAAACTGCCCAAGTTTGGAAATAGCAGCAGTAAAGTGCGACAATTTCACGCCCCTTTCAAAACGGCGAAAGCTGTGACCGCTTGATCTGTGACGTCACAACCTGATTACGATCTCGCTCAAATGCCTGTTGTGACGTCAAAATGTCAGCGACATCACGTTAGAACTCCCACAGTTGAGTGAATCTTTCGTAACAACGCCCGACGTCATAGCCGTTTACGGCGCAATCGTAATCAGGTTGTGACGTCCTGCACCAGAGGGCATGGCTCCAATACGTTTTCTCCGACATGTGTGCTATTCGCGTCCTAAAACCCACTTCGACGACATTATTCAAGAAAAAATACTAATTTATTGTCCGTAACACTACTGGGTATGTTTTAATGCAAAGTAGTATAGAGTCATTTGGTATAACCTTTAAGTCCCTGAAACGGAATATAATCTTTTCAGCCCCAATACGTACAGAAGCTT
>JAVTVY010049424.1:0-22824 GCA_036873755.1 Hanleya hanleyi
TAAGGCCAAGAACAGGTAGCCGCTGGACGACTCGTCGTGACTTGGAACGCCTGCATAAAGTAGTTAATGTTCCGAGGATAAAGTCGTCTCCCAAATACGAGGAGTTTTACATGGAGAGAATTACAAAGTTATTTCAAGCGTAATATATGATCAATATCACGGAGTAATCGTAGTCATTTTGTACAGTTCAATTTGTTATACACGATGCAGAAAATAAAATTTAAGCAGTGTTATTAAGTGTTAATTATTGATTTTTGACAAGCTCCAAAGAAACGACTAATTAAAATGGACAGACTATATTGGTTTGCATCAGTCCAATATGTCTGGGCATATTATCCTAACGAGACAGTATCTCCTGATATAACGTATTCCACTTGGTGCCCACTCAGAGGATGGATTCAAACTGACGCTTATGAAATCATACACGACATAAAATGATCACTACTAACTCACTCACTTGCTCTTACCTCGCTCACTCACTCGTTCATCCACGCGTACCTCACTCACTAACTCACTCACTCACTCTGTACTCGGTACCATATTGGGGTGGTAATTTTACCAGGGTAACCAGATCCGTAATCCCCTACCCCAATATCACACGGAGCATGGGTGAGCCCGGAAGTCTACTCGAGTTAAACCCAGATGTCTATCGACCCTCTCGTTCTCGGTGAAGCGTTCCACTTCCAGTTGTGCATACGGAGGCCATTCACCACATGGACAAGTCCAGGTCTGCTGATTCCGACATCCGAAGCTATCTTCGTCGAGATCTTCATACGGATTTGATATTTTGATACATCAAGATGTCTTGCCGGCATCGTTGAAAACTGTTGACCGCTTCTCTCTTGCAGGAAACTAGTCTATGTTTATGTATACTGTGATTGTTGTTTTGTTTTTGGGAATTTGGTGCCAATGCTGTTATATGGAATATGGAATAGGTCTTTGGATTATGGGCGCGGAAATTCTTTAATGAATATTTCTGGATATTGAATAGTGAGTGAATATAGTTTAACGTCGCTTTCAAGATTTTGTCAGTTATATCACGACGGGAAAAGGAGGGGGAGGGGCGGGAGTACCTACTTGTAACAGAGCAGATCTAATGCTGCCATTTTATAGTGCTGTCTCACTCGAATATCATGCCGTAGGCAGACATGACACCCCACTCAGTCACATTATACTGATATCGAGCGAACCTGTCCTTGTTCTATCCTCTTAATGCTGAGCGTAAGCGAGGAGGCAACAAGTCTCATTTTTCAAGTCTTGGGTATGACCCGGCCTGGGATTTACCGCCGACGCTCTAACCATTAGGCCACTGCTGCGCGGTCTGGATGTTGAATGACAGACTAGACACTTGTATCAAGAGAACGGTACGCACCTCTATTGGCCAGCTGAGTAGGGATTTATTTTTCACCCATTTAAGTGAGCGTTCAAGCGACTCTGCGCTTTCTCTACTACTAGCCGAGTGCGCGTGTGCGTATCACTAGACCTCGACATCCCTGATTCTGTACCTAATTGAACCATGCCCGTCTATATGGACTAGCTAGGTAGATTTGTGCGCACGCGTCGGAAAATGAGCATTCTCTGCTTTCTCCCAGTGCGCATGCGCACGATGGCATCCCCTGTTAAATTCATCCAACGGCCACTGAAACTCTCCCGTCGTAATCTTCAGCGTGTCGGATAGATAGAATCCACACAACCTACTCTTTAATCCGGGAAACACAATTGCTGCTCGCCAGATCATTATTGTTATTTATCCCTTACAGATTATACAAATAAAATCAAAGTTTAACCTCGCTCAGCCAGAATGACCGTGTCTGCTCCAAAATGATTGGTGAGAAATTTGCTAAAATATCTACAATATATTTCGAAGTACTTGATATCAAAACGAATTCTTCCATAAATTTTTGTATATTAAGTACCTCAACACTCGTAATTGAGTTTTTTTTGCTCAATTAGAACACCGTCTTGCAAATATGAAAAAAGTTGCCGAAATGTCGCATGCTGATAGGTCGTGCCCTCCACATTATGCCGAAATGTTGCATGCCGAGATGTCGCGTGCAGAAATGTTGCTGATTCATTCTTGAATGGCTCAATGGGGAAGATCGTTGAGAGAAAAATACTCATTTTATTAACGTAATACTCATTCTTTATGTAATATAACATAGTCGAATACAAATGTAATAAAATATAAATACATGTAATAAGCAAGAGCACAAAACAAATCCTTTATGCCATACATGTAATAAACAAGAGCACAACACAAGTCATTTATGCCATACAAGATATGATATTTGTGCGCATTTTCATCCATTGTGAGATTGAGGTGTAGCATCTTACCATGGCCGCCACATTGAACTTAGCGTATCTAAAGGTGTAGAGCTATCGCTATGCCCACTGTTTCGTACTCCACAACTTTCTTCGTGAGTACTCCTTGACTGGTGTTTGGATATATCGTTAGCTTGTTCCAGTGATGTTTGGTTACTCTGTGTGGGCCTACAGTTTACATTATTAAAGCTGAACACTGGGAAGACAGTCTGTGGTGGACATTTCAACGCAGAATTTGTCTGTGGGGTCACTCCAAACTTCGGGCAGACACCTGAAGTTGTAAGGGAATTTAATGTACAATTCTGAACTTGATTTTTCTCATCTGAATGTCGATCTGATTTGTGAATTCCGACAGATGACTGAAATGTCCCAACTGTGTCTCCAGAATGATACAATTGTGCAAGAACCCCGGAAGTTATTGTTGGAATTTGGAAGTCCATCTGTCCGTTTGAGCTGTTTGGAAGGAGCAATAAAACTTGTCCTGGTGTCACAACTGTCGGTAAAACTGGAATCGTTGAGAAAGTGGGTAATACTTGAGACAAATCACCTTGCTGTGTTATCCTGGAGTACATCGTTGGTTGCGCGTTTACTTCCAGACGCGGAGGCGCTTCCTTTGATGTACAAGGCGAGAAGAATCCTTCATTTTGCGCCGATCTGCTCTGAGCTTTAGTGTCAGATTGCATGGAAGAAGAGCACGGTGGACTGGAAACCAGACTGGAAATCGGACTTGAAGAAAGGGATCGAGTCGGCACGACTGATGGGTCGTCATCACTGCTGCTGGAGACGTGTGTTCCCGGGGAAACCTTTGATTTCTCGGCGGAGGGATTTGTACCAGTCTCGTTTAATCTCTCCATAGAACAGAGGATATCCGCCAGGTGGCTGATCATTTTAGCTCGGAGGTTACAGGAATGTTCTTCATCGTCGTTGAGAAAAGTTGACAGCTCTTCCATACACTTATTGAACCCGGCACGGTACATCGCCGTTTGATTATCTGAATCAAAAATAAAAATAGGTGGAGAAATTCAATGATAATAAAGTGAATTCATTTTATATCGATATCGGAAGACGCGTATATGCATCTGCTGAACGTGGGGTTAATTGTCATTCATACTCGGGGACGCATTTCTTCTTTATTTAAAATCATATAGAAAAAATATATTCAAATATAACCTGGAAAATCATAATTAAGTCACAACAAGTAGAAAGCCCATGAGCCCTTAGATATAAAAGCTACTGTGTTTGAAGATATGACTGTTTGAATTTACTCGTTCGGGAACCGATTTTCAAGAATTTTAGTCGGCTAATACAAGTGAGAACGGCATATACGCACATGAATGACTGTATATAAGGTCTTTGAAAATAATAGGACCGTATGAGATAAGTAAGCCGATAGTACCGGGATATGCAAGCTAGTTTAACCCTGCCGTGAACTTAAAGTTAACGGACCATTACGAAAGACAGAATAGGTGATAGTTCTGCTTCGGACACCACCAGGAATACATTAAAAGAATCGGAAATAGGCGATTACACGCTGTCTGGTGATTTAAAAATTTGCAAACTAGGGAATGGGTTTCGTGAACTTCCTCTTGATACTGTCAACGCTTCTCCTATATATATGATAATACGATTATACATGCTGAGAGGAATCGCTGAAGTGAAAATACAAATAGATTTCTCACGCGGGTTATCTGGAGAAGCTATAACTTATACAGTGTTCGAAGAGAAGTTTCAATGAATGCAGATTGTATGCATGGCATAGTATAAGTACTCTGCACTTGTATCCTATCTCCTTAACGCCACAAACTTCAAAGCAGACATTCTGGGGTCATTTTGAACCTATTTTCTTACATCTCCGAGCAGGGGACCGCACGTAAATTCAAAATGGCGGCCACGAGGGTGTAGCTGAAACATTGTTTTCGTCGTTTTTCTTCGATTTTTCAATTCATGTTTTAGGCAAAAAAGTGTATATTTTATTTCAAATCAGATAATTATTTCATAATATATTATTTTAGTTTTGCGGAATAAATTGCATAAATAAAACAATTGAATAATCTGATCGAAAAATCGACCAGAAAAAATTCTTTTTGAATAAGGCGTCACTGGAACGTCATCAGAACGATTATCTTGGATTTTCTTACAGTTTCGGATAGAGGTTGACATCAAGATATATTGTGGGAGGTTACAGCCCCCTAGCTCAAAGGATAAAAAAATATATTGCGGGAAGAGGGGGAATGCCTCAGCACGCTAGGGTTGGTCCCAAAAATCTTAGGCCTGGTAGGCTGGTAGCATTAATTAAAACTGGTGTCATATTCTAGGAATTTTAAGGGTAAATATTCATGGAGATAAATGGTGCTCTGAGACCAGAATATGCCTATCAAAATAATAGACGAAAATATTTTAAACACGACGACTAGCTATTGGCTGTATAGCAGTTTTAATTCACCTATGTTTTATATGATCGAAGCTTATTGCGATAAGCAATACAATGAAGATGACCGAAACGTAATAATGAACTTACATGCATGAATGTCACCTTTTACCCTTGTAACCATGCAGTGGTAACTGTAACCATGCAGTGGTAACTGTATGCTACTACAATTCTCATATTATCATAAAAGAATTATTTATGATCGGTGATTTCTCATGTTATCATAAAAGAACGGTTTATGATCGACGATTCCTAACACAGAGAATAGAAGTGTAAAACGTGTACACTTTCGAACTGTCAAGTAGTTTTCAGTTTCTTCTAAATTTGAGTCAAGGAAGTGTTAGTTTAGGGTCAGTGAGTTGTTATTTTGGTTGATGTAACATTTCATTTATTGAATGTTGACACAACAGAATCTCAAACATAACTGGCACTTCGAGAGTACATTTTTAACATTTCATATATACGAGTCAATGCATCATCAGTCATCTCTGGTTTATTATTGTTTGCAGTTTTGGAATGAGCACGCAAGACGACTAGTTACTTCGATCGACTGCAGATTCACAATTTGCTATACCGTAAAATTTTGATATATTCTTTACTGTATATTGACAGTAACGAAAAAGTGACCAGTAGTTTACTGTAAAACGTACAGTAAATATTGCGAATTTCGGTATTTAATGTAGTTTTTGCAGTAAACTGCTGGTCATTTTAAATATTTACGGCAGTAGGCATGCAAAACTACAGTAAAATACTGTAGAATTTACAGGAACATTTTACACGTACACCAGTACCAACATTCCACCTCTAGATCTCGACAGGAAAGTTTACTTTTGTAAAACTTACCACATAGTGAATTTAGTTGTCTGTTTCTTAAATGTTTCACGGTCATTTCGAGTATGTCAGCTTTCTCCAACTTGGCAAATCTTCCAGACTATCAAAAGACAAAACAAAGAAAAATTAATCCCCAGTCATGTAATCTTGATTTTTTTTTTCTATCTGACCGACAGTGTGTATAGAGCCCCCGGACCGACAGTGTGTATAGAGCCCCCGGACCGACAGTGTGTATAGAGCCTCCGGACCGACAGTGTGTATAGAGCCCCCGGACCGACAGTGTGTATAGAGCCCCCGGACCGACAGTGTGTATAGAGCCCCCGGACCGACAGTGTGTATAGAGCCCCTGCGAAAGAAGATTTAGCCCTCTTAGAAATAGTTCGCTGGCTTCGTTTAAACCTCTAGGTTCGAGTTTCAACCAAGTTAGGACTTCGATTCTTAGCAGGCACCAATTTGGACTAAACGTCCTCCATATGCAGAAGCATCAGAGGGAAGACTACCAATCCTAGATCAGGGGTTCATTTTCAATCGTAATGAACTTTTTCCCCTTCTTTAAGAGACGTGGTTTGCGCAGGATAGCTGTAGTTCTACAACGAACGTTGTAAGACTTCACATAGACGCGGAGAATATTATAAGACCAAGACTTCACATAGACGCGGAGAATATTATAAGACCAAGACTTCACATAGACACGGAGAATATTATAAGACCAAGACTTCACATAGACACGAAGAATTAGTTCAGTGACAAGAATTCATGCTAAAATATATTCGAAAGCCAAGAACAGACGCAAGCCTCATTCCAAACGTCTGTTGACGCTGTGTTACGTCACCTTTACGTCTGTTTTACGCTGTGTTCCGTCACCTTTTAACTGCGAAAGTTTACAGTGTAAAAGTCAGATGTTTTATCCTGTACGAAATAGTAGACTTGAATTGAATAAAATAAATGTTGGCTTCACTAACGTACTATATGTGAACAGCCTTCTTTCTCTTCACCTCGACGATGAACGTTCGAAGACTATATGTACAGGTATATATTTGCTTGGGAATGCAGTTTCGGGTCACTCGACTCAACTGGACGGACGAAAACTGACCCTGTGAGCACATTCGATATACGCCCGCGAAGCGTGAGGAAGACTACGACTTGCGTATAATTAGTGTATTTTATGTCCCCGACCATCGGTCAAACAACCATCGGCGTTGGGAAATGCGGGATTTTTCAACAATGTCAACAGCTTTGCTTACATCCGCGTAAATTGAAATTCAACATGAACACCTATGGTACGATCCACAGGGAATAGGTCCAGGATTGGTCCGAAACTAGTGTTGTCTGAATTGTCATACGAAATTTACGTTTATTTTTATTTATTATTTAATTTTTATTATTATTTTTTTAATAATACATACCAAATAACAGGAAAATGGGACTTTTTAAGTCGAAATAGTTGCTGATGTAGAATGCAGTTTGCACGACAAAAGATCGCTGAAGTTCATCGTTGTAACATCGAAAATGCTACATATGAACTTTTCTGAAAAAACCCTCTTTGGTTCATTATTTATTGCGCAGAGCGTACTCAGTATAAAACTAACCCATTAAGCAAGATCGTCGACGAAAGGACCTGGCTAGCTCGCCGAATCCGCACTCACATATACTTCCATGAGTAAGAATTTTCAATTCGTTTTCTAGATATAACCTAGGGGAGAAAAGTTTCCATTGCATGTGAGGTCTTCATTAGAATATGCCATGAAACATGAATGTATGCGATTTGAAACAGTCATCCAGAAACAGTAAAACGTTTTTTTTTTAATTATCAAAAAATATCCTTGGCACCCATCCCCGCTGCTGCTGATATCATTCGCGACATCCAAGTGGAAATCTTCGACGGGAATCGACGAAGAGAACTAGTTGCACGTCATATTATTTAACGCTGTCTGGTCTGGGCTTTTTGGGACCTGTTCAGGCCGGGGGGGGGGGGCGAAATGGCCCCCCCTAATTATTTTTCTTATCCCTCGAGCTAGGGGGCTGAAACTTATCACACTATACCCTTGGGTGAAGCTCTACCAGAAAATGTAAAAAAATCCAAGATGGCCGCTTTGATGACGTCACAGTGACGTCATTTTCTAAAACGGCATTTTTTGGTCGATTTTTCGGTCAGATTTTCCGAAATTTTTATTTTTGCAATTTTTCCGCAAAAACTGCCTGATAAATTAGTAAATATTAATGTAATGTGAAATAAAATAGTTTTTGCCCACTTTTCATAGCGGAAAAGCAGAAATTTTGAAGAAATATGACAAAAACATCACTTTTCTGGGACCCCACGTGGCCGCCATCTTGGAATTACCCATGATCCGCTGCTCGGGGGGTTATGCAAATAGGCTCAAAATGACCCCAATACGATAAACTATGAAGTCACGGAGTGTCAGCTCTCCATTTTTTGTCGTTCCGGAGATAGCGCAGAAAGTTTGGTAGGGGGGCCATTTCGCCCCCCCCCCCTCCGACCCAGGCCAGGTAGGGTTAAACAATCGTTTGTCAGAAATACTCTATAAACTGAAATGACTAGTTTCTACCGTTGCGAATTAAAACTTTACATGCGATTTTCGTAGTAAATTGCCGGATAATTTCCGGAGAATTGCCGGAGAATTCCCGGATAATGGCTAGACTGTAACATGTATATGCATGGTTATGGTATATGGGGATATATATACGCGATATATAAGTAATATATATGTTCTGAAATTATAGTATTAAAGTATATTTTTTAAATATTTTCTCAATGGCGATGCGATACAGCGCAGACTGTATATGTGTTTAGACTTCTTGTGTCATTTGCTGGTGTAGAACATATGGGTATCAAAACATACCGATTATGCGAAATGCCACCCCTCCCCCCAACCAAACTTTCTGCGCTATCTCCGGAACGACAATGAATGGAGAACTGAAACTCCGTGACTTGATCGTTTGTCATATTGGAGTCATTTTGAGCCTATTTGCATGACTCCCCCCCCCCATGGGTAAATTCACGTGGCGCCCACGTGAGGAACCAGAAAAGTGATATTTTTTCGTCATATTTCTTCAAAATTTCTGCTTCTCCGCGCTGAAACGTGGACAAAAACTATTTTATTTCACATCACATTAATATTTACTAATTTATCATGCAGTTTGTGCGGAGAAATTGCATAAATATAAAATTCAAAAAATCTGCCGAAAAATCGTCCAGAAAATGCCGTTTTCGAATATGACGTTTCAGCCCCCTAGATCAAGGGGTAAGAAAAATAATTACCCCCCACCAGCCAGGATACGTCCCAAAAAGCCCAGGCCAGATAGGGTTAAGTGCGATTGTGGCATGTCATTTGCATTTGAGACGAGTTTTCGTAGCCATCGTTCTCCTCTGTCGATATCAATGGGGTCTTTCTATCGTCATTGGTCTGTAATAGACATAAACAGGAATCAGACTGATAGATCCAAGAAACAATGGTAAACATAAATTTCCATATGGCTATTCATATACAATACGTAATAGTGTGCCGATAATAACGAAAATAGACAATTTTTACATATCAAATGAAACATTTGAAATGCAAAGGCTGAAGTGACAGGAGAAAAAAAAATTGGAAATTTTTCAATCAAGGAATTGATAATATTAGCCGGTGGGAGACGGTCATCGTGCGAACTGGTGGACGGAACAACATCAACAGGTGAACGATGTTTTTTCCGTTGATGTTGTAGAAGGTCCTCGCGCCTCTTGTACGTTTTTCCGCACACATTACACTTCAGACCTATTTCTTTCTTGGTGTGCTTTTCACGAACATGACGAGCCAAATGATATTTGTTTGAAAATAGCAAACCGCATTGCCCTCATTTCAGATCATCGTTTTGCGAATTATCCGTGGAAGAATCTTGACATGCCACTTCGGCCAAATGTCGCAATAACGTTGGCGCACTGGCAAAAAAACGATCCGCATCGATCACACATATATGACGTCATGTCGAAATAGAAAACATTAGAACGTATTCAACGGCAGAGAGAAAAATAATAACTGGTACAATTTCAGGATCGCCGTCATAGTTTTATGGAAGGAAATCTATTGGTACATACCATCCATTCCCATGCCATCGAGTTAAAACAGTAAACAACGCTAAAGGATTACACAACGTATCAGCGAAAAACCGCTCCATTTTACAAATAAAGTTATAGACCAGGAGAGGTGCCTGATAATGGAATAAATAGGTACTAAAATTCAAGGTTAATTTTAAAAAACTATACCGCCATGTAATTATTCTTACTGTCAGGGTAAACGTAGATGTATACAGTAAGACAACTCGGGTAACCATGAAGTGGTTAATTGACAGATAATCGCATTAGACCACGCGCACATGTCAGATAACGGAATATCAGGAGATTAACGCTCACCGTTACAATTTTAAATAATCGGTATGTTTTGATACCCATATGTTCTACACCAGCAAAAGACACAAGAAGTCTGAATGCATATAAAATCGCCATTGACAAAATATTTAAAAAATATATTTTAATGCTATAATTTCAGAACATATATGTTACATATATATCGCGTATATACCCCCATATACCATAACCATATACATGTTACAGTCTAGCCATTATCCGGCAATTCTCCGACAATTCTCCGGCAATTTACTACGAAAAGCCCCAACTTTACTACTCAACCGATATAGTAATACCGTTACTGTCACTACCCCAAGAAGACCATATGGATATCCATGCGGCAAATTATGGATACATGAGTCCACGATGGACAGCATGAAAACAATATGAAGCCAATGGGACACAGCATGAAGACAATATGCAGTCAATGGGCACATCATGAAGAAAATATGGAGTCCATGGGGCATAGCATGAAGTTAATATGGAGTCCTTGTGCCACAGTATAAAGACAAGATATGAAGTCCATGGGGTACAGCTTAAATACAATATGGAGTCCATGGGTCACAGCGTAAAGACAACATGGAGTCCATGGGCCACAACATAAAAAAAATGTCTTTCGGTGGACACATTCTGCTGAATATCCTCGAAAAGTTGCGAACAGCATTTTACCTCGATTCAAGACGCTCATTTCTCAATGATTTTTAGCCTAGAATTTCTCAAGGGTAAACTGGGTTTTCGCGTTATATTCAATTATTCTTAGTAAATGACAATAATATCATATGCTTGTAGATGTGGTATAGATAAGTTAAAAGCAAAATTCTGGCAATTCTCATTTGTGGACATGTATGTTTATGTCGAGACACGATGTTTACCGAATGACCGGATCGGATATCGTCGGTTTCGTGGTTTTAGTTCAACCTCGGAAGACAGCATAGATCATCTAGCATGGCCTTTGGTCAAATGTCACAGGTTATTCCATGTCGTCGTTCACGTTTTACATTTCGCACGTAGATTTTGTTCTTAAATATACGTCTGTTTGCAAATATATCTATATAAATGTAAATTATATTTGTGTTTTGGATAATTTCAGGTCTTGTTTTGGCCAGCACAGTGGCTTTAGGAGATTTTCAGACTGCTGCACCGTCACGTCGCTGTACACATGGCTGATAATGATTGACCTCTGGGGTTAAACACTCTACTGAGCGGCACATTGGGTTTTTGTGTACTAGTACACTTGTGTGAATATTGGCGCTTTTCGGTTTGTCTATTTGGCATCTACATTTGTGTATATTGCTTGATATCTCAATATTACTTGATATTTTAAGAGGAAAATGCTATTAAATTCCAAGATTTTGAAACGACGAAGGTGATAAATATGCACCTGTACAGAATATTAACAACTATTAGTCGTCTTGCCCCTTCAGCTAGGGGGTTGAAACTTACCATACTATATACCCTTGGGTCAAGCTCTACCAGAAAATGTGAAAGAAATCCAAGATGGCCGCTTTGATGACGTCACAGTGACGTCATCTTCAAAAACGGTATATTTTGGTCGATTTTTCGGTCAGATTTTTTGAATTTTTTATTTATACAATTTCTCACCAATAACTGCATGATAAATTAGTTAATATTAATTTGATGTGAAATAAAATAGATTTTGCACAAATTTCATCGCGAAAAAGCAGAAATTTTGAAGAAAAATGACGAAAACATCACTTTTCTGGTACCCCATGTGGCCGCCATCTTGAATTTACCCATGATCCTCACCTCGGGGGTTATGCAAATAGGCTCAAAATGACCCCAGTATGATAAACTATAAAGTCACGGAGTGTCAGCTTTTATTTTTTTGGTCGTTCCGGAGATACCACAGAAAGTTTGGTAGTCCAGGCCTTAATATTTACCGTACTCGTTTGTCTTCTGTAGGTGGATTGTACCAGGTCTGTTACTCATCCTCCGCCACTGCGCATGCGCATCTGAGATAACTGATTCACGGTGTACCATAAAACGGCCAGAAAATGTAATCGAGATATCCACTATGTCAGCTCACAATCGGCAGAAATGGAGCTGTTCTGACATAGATCGCAGATGACGCTGTGATAAATCATATTCATCCGGGCCTTTTACATAACGCTATCGCTCTCGCTTCTCCTCGGTTGGTCAGTGACCGATTTCTAGAGGCAGTCACACGACAAACCTGCACTACATAACGAGCCCAATTCGGATGAACTGCTTCAAAATGTTTATGACAGACTAAATTCTTTATGCTATATTTATTCCCATGCTATATATAAAGATAAATAATTATCCATATACGAATTACATGTCATTTCTCGCTGTACACAGCCAGAAAAAAGTGATAACTATCAACACGAAAAGTTTATGAATTAGAGCCATCACCCTTTTTTATGATCACCCTTTTTATGGCCATCACCTCTGAAGAGTGATGAGCAATGATTGTAAATTAAAGTCATCGCCATTTAAAGGTGATGGCCAGGTCTGATCACCATTAAAGGGTGATGGGTCATCGCCTTTTTTATTATAACTGCCAACCACTACATATAATTCTAATTTGCAAACGAGTATACCATTTTTCAATTCAAAACTCGCGATATTTGTACATTTAAATAATTATGACGAAAAATGTTTTAATTCTGCCTTGATTCGATTGTAGGACCTGTTCCATAAATCCGGTTTGTGAAAATTGGAATCAGACGATAATTGTAGAAATCATCTTATCTTGATCACACCCCGTTCATCTCTCTCTTTAACAAGTACAGCACTGTTGTTCATCTCTCTCTTTAACAATTACAGCACTGTTGTTCATCTCTCTCTTTAACAAGTACAGCACTGTTGTTCATCTCTCTCTTTAACAATTACAGCACTGTTGTTCATCTCTCTCTTTAACAATTACAGCACTGTTGTTCATCTCTCTCTTTAACAATTACAGCACTGTTGTTCATCTCTCTCTTTAACAATTACAGCACTGTTGTTCATCTCTCTCTTTAACAAGTACAGCACTGTTGTTCATCTCTCTCTTTAACAATTACAGCACTGTTGTTCATCTCTCTCTTTAACAAGTACAGCACTGTTGTTCATCTCTCTCTTTAACAATTACAGCACTGTTGTTCATCTCTCTCTTTAACAATTACAGCACTGTTGTTCATCTCTCTCTTTAACAATTACAGCACTGTTGTTCATCTCTCTCTTTAACAATTACAGCACTGTTGTTCATCTCTCTCTTTAACAAGTACAGCACTGTTGTTGCTTGTGTCCAAGTGTCAAGATTTCCATATAATTATACAGAAATATAGGTCAATCGATGCGAACGAAGACATTCTTAACCGAATTCCCGATACATTTGACTGATTGTTTAAGATTACCACTGTGGATATATCCTTTCTTTTATCCATTGTGACTTGATGCCACAGGACATCCTCCCGTTCCCCTCGGAAAATTGGTTCTTTTCAGTTCGTGAAAAGTAAATTATAATATATACGTGATGGACTGCTATGTCCGAGCCGGTCTATAGTTCCCACGGTAGCATCAATTCACATTTGTAATTGCGGTTTGCGATCTATTTATCTTACATATAAAGCCTTTTATAGATGTCGCCGGTCGGAGATATAGCCTACTTTTCTCTTGAAAACAAAGTATACTCTATTATCTTTTTTCACACTTTCTTTTTGCTTGAATCAATATCACTGACCGTTACTCCATTGATATATGACAAACATTTATGTCCGTTTTATATACTGTTTTTTCTAAAGCCTTTGACCACTCGAGCAATGGTGCGGCCTTGAAGCTAATAAACCCCTGAAATATCACGCCTCGAATCTGTACCATTCATTCCAAAACGGGGTCAAAGGTGCCCCTTACTTCGTCCCATCGTGACTTGATCAATAGAAAACTCGTAAGATTGCAGGTGTTTACACTTTGACTTGTGGCCCCATTCGGGATACGTCGGCAATCTTCGTACATGCGAGACAGAACTCTGACCAGCTTGAAGGTCCGAATATTGTCCCCCGTATTTTTGGTCTACTACACTGACAAAATAAACCTATTTTGATGTGCCTCGGTTTCGAAAGGGCATACAAATACCGTGTAAAGAGGAAGGGGGGAGGGGGGTTCCAGGCGCAATACACACATATCTTGTCTATTGCACGAAGCATATAAATACGGGGTATCTCTGGATTGTTCACGTTCAATCTCATGTCTCATGGCGTACCTTCCAGGTTTAACTGCTGCTATTTTATGGTTCATATCCAATATTTTTTAGAATGACACTTTCTTGGTAAAGCGCAAATACTATAGTGCTGGATGGGTCAGTCGAACCCGCGCCCTCCATAATTTCCATAATTTTATGGTTGTTGAAGAAAGGTATATATCTGTCGATTTTCCATAACTGCGCTGAGCATTGAGAATTGACCACTTTGAAACTATTTGCAAGGGAAGACCTGCGTGTTGTTGGAATCTATATTGCGACAATCAAGATCTGATCTGATGCGATCATCAATGGAGGTATACGATGGAATTTCCTTCACATGGGAATTACGGGAATGGCTTCTGAAAGTTATTTTGTTTTCGATCTATATTATACAAATTAAAACATGTTACCTCTTTATCGTCAGCATTTGTCAGTAAAAGGGCTTTCAACTCCGTCAGACAACTGTTGATTCTAGCCCGACGTCTTTTCTCCATCAACGGCTTAGTTATCTGAAATATAGTTGAAAACTGAACAGTAACTAGAGGAAGAAAAACATAATAATTATCGATGAAACTTAAACATTCTAAATAAGATTCAGTTATAATATGTTGATTATTCTCTCGCTCGATCTCTGACAAAGGAAGTATGTACACTTGTATAAGAAAGTATGTATACTTGTGTAAGGAAGTATGTACACTTGTGTAAGGAAGTATGTACACATGTGTAAGGAAGTATGTACACTTGTGTAATAAAGTATGTACACTTGTGTAAGGAAGTATGTACACTTGTGTAAGGAAGTCTGTACACTTGTATAAGGAAGTATGTGCACTTGTGTAAGGAAGTATGTGCACTTGTGTAAGGAAGTATGTACACTTGTGTAAGGAAGTATGTACACGTGTGTAAGGAAGTATGTACACTTGTGTAAGGAAGTGTGTACACTTGTGTAAGAAAGTATGTATACTTGTGTAAGGAAGTATGTACACTTGTGTAAGGAATGTACACTTGTGTAAGGAAGTATGTACACTTGTGTAAGAAAGTATGTATACTTGTGTAAGGAAGTATGTACACTTGTGTAAGGAAGTATGTACACTTGTATGTAAGGAAGTATGTACACTTGTATAAGGAAGTATGTACACTTGTGTAAGGAAGTATGTACACTTGTGTAAGAAAGAATGTACACTTGTGTAAGGAAGTATGTACACTTGTCTAAGGAAGTATGTACACTTGTCTAAGGAAGTATGTGCACATGTGTAAGGAAGTATGTACAATTTACAGGAAAAAGTTGTTTACATTTGGTGTATACACATCTATAATTTGAGGAACCGTCTCCGTTTGTATGTTTGTTTGTTTGTTTGTCCGACCCATATGGCCACAGTTTTGGTCGAGATGAGCTGAAACTTATTGCGTCACTGTGGGTATAACTTAGAGGAAATAAAAGGTCAAAAAGGGCATGACGCCTATTGGGGGTCGGATTTTATTTGTGGAAATGCCGCAACACTTTGTCATGATAGCTGTGGGATTGAGGAAAGTGACTTAAAACAAAAAGGGTACTTAACGCCCACAAACAAGCTATTTGTTCACACTGTAAACTGTGCATGTGGCTCTATTCATTCGTCAGTTAAATGTGATTATGATATTATTAGAGAGGAATCCAAAAAGGGAGGGCAAATTGGGGGTCAAAACGGCCTTCAACCCTACCAGTCCTAGGCCAAAATGGTCCCCCTACCAAACTTTCTGCGCTATCTTCGGAACGACAAAAAATGGAGAGCTGAAACTCCGTGACTTTATAGTTTATCATATTGGGGTCATTTTGAGATTATTTGCATAAGATGGCGGCCACGTGGGGTACCAGAAAAGTGATGTTTTTGTCATATTTCTTTAAAATGTCTACGTTTCCGCGATGAAAAGCCAGCAAAAACTATTTTATTTCACATCACATTAATATTTACTAATTTATCATGCACTTTTTTGCGGAGAAATTCCATAAATAAAAAAATCAGAAAATCTGACCGAAAAATCGACCAAAAAATGCCGTTTTTGAACATGACGTCATTGTGACGTCATCAAAGCGGCCATCTTGGATTTTTTTTTTTACATTTTCTGGTAGAGCTTGACCCAAGGGTATAGTGTGGTAAGTTTCGGTCCCCTAATTCAAGGGGTAAGAAAATAATTAAGGGGGCCCCAAGTCCTGGACAGGTCCCAAAAAGCCCAAGCCAGATAGGGTTAACGCCCCTGGTATTATATATTGGCATGTTGAACATGGAAACATCAGCTCTAATGGGAGGGAGGGAAGGAATTTGGCTTAATGTCACACTCAAGTTTGTTTCACTCATATGGTGACAGTCAGTTTGGTTGGTGGAGGAAGCCGGAGTATCCGGAGAGAACCTCCGCCCTTCGGCAAGTAACTGACAAACTTTCACACATGGACCAGCTGGGCTCGAACCCGTGCCGGTTCAGCGGTGTGAGGCTAGCGGTCACCAGCGAAGCGCCTTAGACCACTCGGCCACCGAGGGCCCTCAGCTCTAATGATCTATTGGGCGTCTGCTTATGGTCATTTTTTGCTGCTGTTTGCAAAAAGCTACAAATATACTGGAATGAATTAGTTTTGCTTAATTCATATTAACTAAAACACTTCGGCAAATCGCTATTCATCAAAGGCTAAACGACTTTGTGCTAATTCCCGTGTGTTTGGGGCAATGATGCCGAGATAGCCTTATAGGGACGTATTTATTTATGTTTTGCGAAAACCTGCAATACGAGAAATGTAAGGAAGGGTCATGTGAAGTAAGTAAAACATTTGTAGTCTCCTCAACGTAATCTTCAACCACCACAGGCCATTGTCGATAACAAACGAAAGCCAATCTATTTGTTCGATCGGAATCCTTAATGCGATTTCGGTGGCATCTTGTAAATAAGACATTCGATATAATGGCTGCAGGACTAATTTGCTTCGTTATACCGAGATTACATATATACTCTTTGATATTGTAGCGCAAAGCAGCCGCCTTGCCTGGTGTCAGGGAAATATATATTATAGACTAGTTACGGTTCATCAGTAGTTCACGGGTCCGCACACAGCCCCGAGGGTTGAAGTTTTTGTTAATCCGAAATATATGCGAAATGCTACATTTTACGACTGAATAAAAAAAGAATTATTCTGACAGGCCGTCACCGTCCCTCATGGTCAGTACTGAGGAATATACTTCATATACATATAATTGATAAATAAATTTTCTTCCATATTAACAATATTTCTTCGCTGAAGTACAACTCTGTTTCTCTGACATAGTTATTTCACAACGATATTGCATGATTCAACTCTGTAGATGAACAAACCTAAAGGGTGCATGGGGCGGCAGGGTGGCGGCCAGGCCCGGGTGGTGGTGGAGGGGGTTATTTCTTTCGTGTCTCCAGAGAGAATGACATGTACGGAATTTCCTGAGTATTCCAGCTTTCACACGAGGATTAAATCAATCCTTTTAATCCTAGGCCGAGGAAGGTTAGACTGAAACAACGGCCATATCTCTGTCCGAGCCATGGAAAAGGGACGGTATTTCCACACTTTAATATCGTTGTCAATGAACAATGATTCGTCTTCTTATATGAAAGTAGTATGTAAGCTCCAATGGACGTGTTAACTATTTGCAATTTCTGTACTCCTAGCCATTTTTCGAAATAATGAAGCCCGGTGAATGGTGTCCGTGTGTTTCAAAAGAAAAGGGCACGCATACATGACTGTAAACATAATATTAATCTTCTGTAGGCCTACACAACTCACTTAACATTTAAGTCGCCCACTTTCTAATTCCGAACAAAAACCAGGAAAACATGCCATTTTGATGAGGTCACCTTTTGTATACGTACAATCGTGTAGACCCTAAACGTCGCATTTGACAAACATGTCCTTCCAATACAGCATCCGCATATTTCCGTATAACATCAGTTTTATGTGATCACCGAACTGAAAATTAGTAATCCTTACTTAATTTACGTAAGGTTATACGAGAAGGGACGCTGTTGTGTTACTGTAGTTTAACTATATCTTCATTTTCATACTTGCGTGACTCTCGTGCCACCGGAGTTGCTAAAAAAACATAACTGGATTAAATTGAATAGAGATTTCCCGAGATCGGACTCTTCAGCCATAGGAGGCGCGAAATGACGTCATTGCCGACGTGATTTCGGGCCAAGGGTAGATGCCGGACAATGCTTCAACATTGGCAACACCAGAAAAATCAGAAAAAAGGTATAGTGACTTCCAAAATACTGAAAATCCAAAGAACTTTGAAGACGTTGTCTCGGAAACAAAGCATTTGCAAGCAGAAATGTTCGGTACAGCACGCGCATTGACACTCGCCTGCAAAGGACCTGGTGCGGTTTAATGAGATTTTGGCCCATATGAGGTGTAGTTTGGAGTGCCAAAATGAAATATCACGTACGGAAGAAATTTTTCTATTAGCGTAAAGTATATCTTGTCTTATGCTCTGAGTATTTTGTAGGCCCTGGATCTTATTTTTCTTTAATAACAGCATCTTGAAGTAATGGGTTTGTGCAAAATCATCTATTTTGAAGTGAAAACAGCACACTTTTCTCTTCACAAACATATGAGGCCAGTCGAGAACCAAGATAAACTTAACCCCGAAATATTGACTGTGTCAATAGTTTGTTGTCGCCCAAATACCGTTTTGGTTCTGGGCTGGCTTCATACGTTTATACGCCAGGTACTAGACTTTCGTCTCTTCCCATGCTACAACATGAAGGCATGTTTTTATGCAGTGACAATTGGTATAAATTTGGTAGATATGCATCAAATTACCCTAGAATTTGAAGAATAAACTTTAAGTTTGAAAATATATCATATATCGCTAGTTAAAGATATTGCTCCACGTTGGAGCATAGGAAAAGAAAAAGCTCTGAGCGAATCATGCCTCACTGTGCATTCCATCTGAGCCCGTAAATGAAAGCCTTCATTTGTCCCTTGCTGATACATACACCAGGTGTGGTGTAAACAAAAGAACGGTATCGTACACTGAGCCATTTGTTTGATATTTGTTAATCACCCCTCTCCCCCCCTTCCGAGGTAATATCCCCCGAGATAATATCCAGGGGAAAGTTCGCCATTGGTCAATTATCTTGGGAAAAAATAATTTACCCCGAGATAAGGGGAAATTCGGGATTGGTCTATTATCTCGGGGGAAATTAATTTTCCTCGAGATAATATCCCCGGAGATAATTATCTAGGGGGCAATTCGCGATTGGTCAGTTATCTGGGGTGAAATTATCTCAGGGTAAATTATTTTCCCCCGAGATGATTGACCAGATAATTATCTCGGGGGATATTATCTCGGGGAAAATTAATTTCCCCCGAGATGATTTCACCCGAGATAATTGACCAATCGCGAATTTCCCGCCAGATAATTTTGACCAATGGCGAATTTCCCTCTGGATATTATTTCGGGGGAAATTAAAAAAATATTAACTATGTCCCCTCCACGGTTCCGTAGTATCGCAATGCATCCTTCAACTATATAGCTGAACTGCATTCAAAATAGATTTTCCTCTATTTCCGCCCTGAACAGCCACGCACGAGAACGCCACGGGCCCGATGACGAGGAACAAGCCAAAAGCTGGCCGTTCCACCACGAGAACGCGAATCCTATCCACTCCAGTCAAGCTTTACAAATTATACACCACGCGATGTACCGGTACTTTTATAAAGTTACCCGATAACATAACAAAGAGTAAATGGTAGGAATAAGCATATTCGGGCACATATATAAACACAGGTGGGCCAAATCGCGTGCAATAAGAGTCAGGTTGACTAATTGCCCTAAAACATGACACGAAATTTTATTGTGATTGAATATCAACTTGTTTTTAATGAAAACTGGCGTCCAAAATCAAGATACGAGTAGTAATTAACAAACGAACAACTGATGTATCAGGGAATAAAGCAAAACGCACTACACGAAAATCTCGATTTGATATTATTTAATATTACCACTAAATATAAGGTAAATATAACTGTTAGATTTGCAAAAGTTTAAACGGACCTGTAAATATTAACATATGTGGATATAATTTGCATGCTTTTAACATACACATTAGGGCCATGGTGTACGTATGGTGTTTAAATGGAAAGACAAATATAGACAAATGTATTTAAACGACAGGTCAACACAGAACATATATGGTATGATATTGTATTACCTACTGAAGTAAACAAATATCGTTGCTTCATTATTTGCCAGTGGTGTAAATGTGCATCATTTGCCATATATTTCACTTATATGCGCCATACATTTTCTATTATATTTATCGTTTGTGGACATTAGATATTGCAGCTTGGACAGGCCCTTATGACACAGCATAACGTACACAGTACAGAGTTATGCAAATAATTATATTTTATTCAATTATATATGCCACACTGGGACATCATGTGCAAATTAAACCGATTAATTTGCAGACTTTTAATACACGGCAGGTGAGTTGATAAATATTTCGGTTATATTTCACTCTGTGAGATTTGTACTTCGCAGGAAATTAAATGTAACAATACTATTCACCATATATTCTCTACTGCAAGGAACGGTGGCTCATATAATTGATACATGAGCAAAGTTATACCACATAGACAAATTTAATCAAACAGATGAGTTTTATTAACTAAACATTTACCAAATTGCAAATATAATCTCACATTTGAATAATATTTGATAGTATGATACAGACAACTGTATGTTATGGAAATGTAATCGTTTTATTTACAACGTTGCGACATCGATATGAATTATTATTGCATGGTTCAGTGATAATTGCTGAGAATCGGTATAATTTGAACGTATCAGTAGCCTCATATAGCGCAAGCACATTTCGAAAGCATTTGATGACACCGGGATTGAGCACCTGTGGTGAATGTTAAATGCTTATAGTTATGATCCTGGTATAAATAGTTTAGGTAGCACTTCCCATATCCAAACGGATTATAAAATTTGGCATAATTGAACACAAGCAATTATCATAGCCCAGCAGATGGTGAAATGTTATCTAGACAATAGATGCATAATCGAAGTTTATTAACTTGTATATACGGGTTTTTCTTATATAGTGCGATTTTCAACACACGGCAATCTGTATTTATATCCTTTATACTGATTTTCATAAAGTATGTATTTAATACATTGTTAATACGAGTGCTTCGTTATTTACAAGTCTGATGTGTTATGTGTACTTAAAACAAGTACATGTACATTAATTCCTTCCTGAAAATACAAAATGATTATGAAAATCCTCTATATATCATTCCTGGGAAACATATCTGGAAACATGATTTGAGGAAAAAAATCAGCCAGAATGAGCCGGGGAAGTTGCAGTTCGATATAAGAGTTTTATTCAGTTAGATCTGCCAGAAAGATGTTATCTGACAAGGTTGGTAAATATTAAGCTTGCTGGATTCAAGGATCATTGGTGATTATTTAATCATTGGTGTCTAATCGCTTTGTCACACTGGCATATTGTTAGCCGGTCTGTAGGCTAAACTTGAGCAAACAAATGTATGAGGCTTAATATATTATGTAACCTCTTATCGGATGCCTTCTCTTCTCAACATACAATTGTGGCTGATGAATCCAAACTGTATTTCGTCACTGGACTTGTAGTGATTAGTGATGAAATGACTGGCCTTGAGTAGATACTGGTTTTGTTTTCGTCAACTTTTGTACAACACCGGAACAAAGCCTACCTATATCAATTTAACATTTCCATCAGTTACACAACAGAAACATAGCATTCTGACTAGGACTCACACAGATTATTATATTGCTTGTATAGTGGCAGGCAAGATTACCAAGTAATACGATCATATTGTTCGGGTAATGGCAGTTATTCTGTTGATAAATTGCATAAATATGTTGGTATACATAACATAGTCTTGTTACAGGCACATGCGATATGTCACGACCACAGTATCTCAGTTCGAAATGATAATTCGACCTAAAGCGATACCAGAGAAACAGCTTCAGTGAACACTTTCAGAAGAGAAAAAATTTGACAAATTCATTGTATATGCAGATTTAGAATTTTCCTACTGTTTTTGCTTTCTCATTCGTTTTAATATCACCATTTCAGATAATTGTGAAACCTCACCGACAAAGAGTGGATTCACTTAAATAAAACAACACTGAATGTTGTTTCCGCCATTCGATATTCCTGTATAGCAGCGCGGTACTCCAATACTCATCATCCCGAATCTGACAAAGTCGAACCATGACAGAGAACGAATTCACCAGGACGAAGCATAGAAGCTCGACTCTGAATGTTTTGAGTTGACGGAAATAGAGAACTGATGATGACAAATATGAGAATAAATGAATGCAAATTGAAGAATTACTTTCTCTTATAATATTCCAAAAATAATGTGTCCCCTGTGGTGACGTCTAATATTTGTTTTCCACGTAACACGTTATGGAATATTATAAAGGGAGGCAGGTCTTCTCTTTCATTCATTTGTTATAATTTTAATCATCCTCCGTTCTCTATTTCCATCAACTCAAACATTCAAATTCAAGATCCCGTGGGACGAAGATCATAATATGCTGTTCGAACAGCTTCGTGACCTCATGCCCATACACT